>OZ023150.1:16688284-16705389 GCA_963675895.2 Styela plicata | reverse complement strand
ATATATATACAGTACCGTCAAAGTTGGTAACTTCGGATGCTTTGTAACTTCGGACGATTTTTTAAAATGGCCATAAACAACTAAATCCGCCATGTATCTGGGCCAGTCTATGTTTTTCTTGTAGATGATAATTTATGCTAAACATTTATACATTACTCATGACCCCTGTCTTTCTATATCACTAGAAACGCGTAATTTCCCCTGAAAATACAGCGCGCCGTTTCAAACGGCCTAAAACGGTACTTCGGAAGTAATGTCCGTACCAAAATTGTTGATTCCGCTAGAGGGAGTACTCAATGTCAAATTAAAATTTGAGTGGTCGTTAGATGTCGACGTAGGACCGTGAAAAAGTGTTCTTTCTATATTGACAAAAATCTTCTAAATCTCCCAAATTCCCGATTACGTCAAGATCGACGTCAGCATGACGTCGTTTCATTATCTCTCACTCTCTTTACGTAGCGTCAACGTGGCCCTGCGTCAGTCTCTGATGTCGCCGGTCTGCTTGCGCCAATCTGTGATGTCGCCGCGCTAGCGGAAACGGACATTGTGGCGCCGTTGTTCGCCGTGACCGATGCGAAAATATTGCCCGATTACCACGAGCCATAGATGGACCGTACTCGATAAACGCCGAGGATGATATATTTTCATAATTAGAAAAGTTTTATGATGTTATGAAGGGGGAAAATTAAGCTTTATGCGGCCGATCGTCAATTTTCCACCGTTCTCGTCTCCGACGGGTAGGTGACATAGCACACGTTTTTAAATAATTCTGTATAGAAATGCATCATGTACATTTGAAATGTGAAATCAAACGCTATGGACCTATTTTATTGTATCAAATGCCCGGCGACCAATTCCGTTGTCAATTTATTTGTCACATTTACATAGGGCAACCGAAATGTGCTTTCATTTAAAACTTATCGGTTCATCTATCTTTAATTTCATTATCGCTGACATTTTATAGTTCTTGCGTTTCATGATTTTTGAATTGTTATTTTATCAGTGGCCCATGCTCAATAAAACAAGATAATGTGCGACCTTACGTTATCTTGAGGCAAGACAAATTAATACGTAAATGACGTCGCGACTCGACGCAGATGCGTGATCACTCAACTGTCACGACGTACGATATTCTCTCTCTGCGTAACCCGTCAACAGAGACAGAACGAGGCATCCGAAGTTACAATTTTTATCGCGAGGTATGTTAAATTAATAAAAACGGGGAATTAGGAAGAAAAAATCATCGCAACGACTTCTGGTTTTTTATAATCGTTCGGTCGTGGCGGAACATCATCCAAATTTGGTGTTATTTGGATAAAAAAATGGCCGAATGATAGTCAGATTTACTACAAAAACGTCCGAAGTTACCCACTTTGACGGTATATGTACATTTTATAAATAATATTTTATATTTTGAACTATTCTGCATTGACCATTTTATTCTGGATGAAACCCATTTTCTTTGTGTGTCTGAATGTTTCCTTGAAATACAAAATTAAAGATAAAAATTGCAAGCGAGGAATTGAAATGCAGAATGTTTGAGAAGGTATAAACAGAATCTACGAATTCAACAGCAAAAATTGCAATAAAATTTCAAAAAATCGCCAATTTTTCACATGCTTTCAGCACAAATGTCCTTTTCCTGCATTTTATGACCAAATCATTTCTAATCATTTCGTTGTTTTTGCTCCTAAGATTTTTCTCGCGCGCTCTCGGCGAGCATTTTCATTACGGTACTATGAAACTGTCAATTTGCTTTTTCGTTGGGAGTCGGTCTGCGGTAATGATGGTTGATGATAGGATGATTTAAAATTTTGTCTCTAAACTATCAGGCTATGAGCTAGGCAGTAGCAACTGAAGTTTGATAGTTTGTGAAGCATACGGTATTATTGACAACTAGTCTCTACCCTCTGTCCTGTGTACCTGGCTGCACTGTACAGACAACTCGAAACTTAAAACTGTTAAATCTCAAGTCAAGACGGCATTATTCGTGGTTTTGCTTTGAAAATATGCATGCGATGAATTTGATGAATAAATCGAAGGCAAAGAAAATAGCTGAATGCATTTTGTATTTTCAAAAAAGCAGAAGATGGTCGCAAACAATAAGCAGCTCAGAGCTTGCACAAATTCTGAAATTAGCCGAACCTGTTCTCAACCAACACTCCATATACGGAAGAAACATATATAGACTAAAACGAAAAACGAGGTCGTCTTCTTAACCCACTCAAACCTAAAAATGCTGGAAATTCTGAAAAATCGTCAACAAATCCTCATAAAAATCACCGCAAAACCTTGTGAATCAATCGCCCGTAAAATGCAACGTGTGTCTCAACCGACGTAAGCTCGTGTTGGAGAAACCTGATTGGTCGATTGAGGCTGAAATCACTGAGGCGCGACACAGGAACCGGGCGATTTATACTGTTTTCCTATTTGATTTCCGGCATTATATTCCCGATTGTTTGTCAGAAATTGCGTATTCAAGTCATACTCGAATGCAATTGTATAGAATAACTTTAATTGCGTGTAAATACGCCACGTACCCCGTCGATTTGAAACAAAGCGCGACTTGAAAATTCAGGAAACACGTTTCTCGATACGTGACATAAGTCAGCGCCCCTGATTACAAATAGCACGAACGCAGCCACAAAAATTTTGTGAAAGAGAAAGTAAACTAAAATAGACGCTTGGATGACTTTTTCAAAAAAAAACTAAATTTTTCCCAAAATATTGCAAAAGAATATTCAAATCACTACGTTTACGTAAATTCGTTCCGAAATTTGTTAGGTCATGGTGGCGTGATGGAACAGACGATAGCTGCCAAACTTAACATTTAATGAATGACGCGAGTCTCGGCAAAATCTGGTCAAGATCGGCAAAAAAGGCTTCAAAGAGCAATACATACGTGGTACCCCTGGACGAAGCACTGCTCGTCAAGCTTACCGGTTCTTCATTGATTCCACACTGGATGGAATGACAATGAGAAAGATAAATCTCCCCCAGATAAAATTTTAAGAACTCCATACTATTTAAAAAAAATATATGCATTTTTAGTCAAGTAGTGAAGCCGAATGATTAAGCATTGCCCATCAATCTTACCAAACAAAAGCCCACATGTATCGGCAGAGTCAAAAATTCCGGACCCGTTTAGCTTCTGCTCTGAAAATGGGAAGCGAAGCTCTGAATCCTATTTGCGTTCATGAGCTCTCGATGTACTTTCATTTTTATCGGGTAGAACGGGTGCCGATTCTGGAGCCCTACTGTTGTTGAAAATCACAGTAGGAGTCATGGAATTTAAACTCCCGAACCCTGCATCTGCTCAACGCAAACAGCATCATGCAACACTACCGGAATGGGGGTTCAACAGAGCAGTCCTCAATACAAAAGGCCAAACATTCCTCCATCTATATATTGAACTTATCAGCGGGCATGGAACCTTCCGAATTATATTCATTTACGTTTTGTGGCGCTTTTCTACGAGGTTAGCTAAATTCATAACAAAAGCACAGTTTCAAACTCAATGGGAGATTTTTTATCAAAATTATCTCAGAACCAGGCTGTAGAAGACGTATCATACTTGAAAAGTTCAGAAACCAGAAACCACTAAAGTATAAAGAGCTACATGAAATGCAGGAATAGAAACTAAGGCTTGACGCCACTGGAAGGCAGGGAATTCCAAAGTTTAGGGATTCTTGGAAAAAAATCCTTGCACAAAACTGTTTGTGACTGAAAAGTCGTGCTATTCCGCCATATGGTTAAGCTATATTTTTTTTTAATTCTACTCCCACAGTTTGAAAATAAAATCCTATCCTCGGAACTCACAAACTGAAAATTCTAATTTGCTCCTTCGCTAGGTGGCAGTCGCGAACAACTGCGAGACGGAGGCCGCCATGCGCGAAGTTGCGTGTAAGTCACTGATCGACTGCTCCTGCTTCCCGATCCAACTGTGACTAGGTCTGGGAAAAAGCGAATAAATTGTAATTCGAATTAAATCACTAATTGCATGTAAATAGAAAATATCTCATTTTTTAGTATTACAAATTGTTACCATTGCGAGAATCCTAAAATTTATAGTTTATTGAACATTTTCAATTCATACCCAGTGTCTAAGGGCAACAATTTTCATAATTTTATGATAAAAATATAATCGATTTTGGTTAAGTTTGACCAATATCGATTGCATTGTTATAAATGAAAATTCCATTTTTTTTAGCAAGTTTTTGTTCCTATGAACGATTCACTATCGATTTGAATCACCGAATCGAATTGCCCAGCCCTAACTGTGACCTGTGCTTAATATAAAGATCAACTGAATTGAAAAATCATCTGACAGGGTATTTCAGTAGCCCGAGGAGGAATTTTATTTTTCCAGGTACGTGCCTTAGATGGATCGTGTCTGATCGGCGGCCCATGCTTGTTCCTGACTGGAAAAGGGATTTTTGAGGGTACACACCGAACCAGCTGCTTTAGACAACAAAAGAAGAACTCGATCGTGTGTGCATCCTGTCATCTGTTATTATACATTTTGCCTGAGTTCTTTGCTGCTATACTGCGATGAAAAAACATGCGTTGGCTACGTACTTGATGCAGCCTTGACACAGGTGATACTTTGGGTTTCATAAATCGAGTCAACGGCGAACGAAATTGCAATTTCCATAACGCAAAATCTAAGAACCAAATTTTTCGAGACAGTATTTTGAGCGTTAAACAAGGTCAAAATTCGCACTTTGGGTGATTTTATGGATTATAAAACGTTAGCAACTTTAACTTTCTCGAATCAGCATAAACAATTACACGCTTTCCCTGTGATATTAATACGTTTTGAGGGTCTGAGAGACCAGTGTGTGGGGGGGGGGGGGAGGGGGTTGCATCTGTTGTATTCGCGCATTGTTGCTCAATAAATTAAAAAGGATAATATCTCTTTCTAATCGGCGCCATTCCCACCGAGCATAATCAACAAAAATGGAAGATTCGAGAATTCTGTATTAAGGTGTTTTCAAGCCTGTATATAGCAACATTTGCGCTCCTTCCCCTATATCGTCAACTTAGAAAGCGATAACTGCGACAAATACAGCAAATCACAACCAAGTAACGACATGCGGCTAAGAGAAAGCGAGAGAAGTTAACAAACATTATACCTAATGCAGGAGCGTGTGTAGCTACTCCACTGCGCGTGAACGCTAGTAACCGTATCGATTCTTCATTTCTCCGAGTGACATAGTAAAATAATCAACGATCGCGGCCTGGCCATTAGGTCTGGGCAATTCGACTCGGTGATTTGAATCGATTTGAAGCACAATATATTCGAATCAATCGTGAAAAGTTCTTAGGAACAAATACTATCTAAATGGGCTTGAATTTTCATTTCTAACGACAAAATGCAATCGATTTTGGTCAAATATGACCAAAAATCGATTATATTTTGTCGTTTAAAATATGGAAATTGTTGCTTTAGACATAGAGTGTGAATTGAACATACACTATAAACTATAAATTTCTTGATTTTCACAATGAAGACAAGTTGTAATAGTAAAAATGGGATATTTTGTTATTTACATCGAATTCGTGATTCTATCTGATTCTAAAAAATTATTCGAATCAAATTCGAATTCCAAATGATCCGGTTTTGCCCAGCCCTACCGACCTTGCTAAAGATCTTCCCTCGACACGAGGACCGGGTTGGCCCGAAAGTCAGTTTGTCTCTAATAAAAAAACTCTGTAAAACATTTCTTTTGAATTATTTCGAAAAATAATCCCGTTTGTAGAGATGCACATTTACGAATTTCGAATTCAATCGATTTGAATCAATGTTAATTCGAATCGATTTTAAGCCTTGTTCTGATTCTAATAGATTCATGTCGAGTCACGTATGAGGAGTTCAGTCGATGTCGTTCCTTGAAAGCAAACATTTCAAGCTTTTTTGGGTATTTGGTGATTTTTTATGATAAGTTTTTTGAAAATTTTAATTATGCCCAGTTGTAAAATCAATACACAACTATCTCGTTCTTTTTCAAAGTTGCTCGAATATGTTTTTTGGTTTTGTAAATAAATATAGAAATGAGCTTTTTTTAAAAAATAGAATTACATTCGAGAAGATTCGATTCAAAAGTATTTTAGTAGAGATTCGATTCGATAATATATTCGTAACTTACATCCTTTCTCGTAAACGACCATACAAGCTACATTGTTTTCCTGGAAAGGAATATCGAAAAAAGAATCAGTCATATTGACGTGTATATCTTCATATTGTATTGCACTTTAAGTGATAAAAGTAAAATATACGAATATATACAAGAATAAAGGCTCGTTTACAGAACAAGGAACTGAAATAAGGAAAGGCGTAGATGTCGATCAATCGTGTTTCTATTACTTACAAAACTGCAGTAAAAATATCCTTCATTTTGCAGAAACTGTATATTTACTGTACAAAATTCGAAATAGCTTTGTCGATTTGAATTATGCAAAGTATGGAAATTCACTCTGTACGAAACCGTGAGCAACGTCAATAGGGGACCGATTATTGGTCACTGACAAGACAAATAGCTAAAAAAAGTATCAATTCAGTAGTGTTTCTCTTTGCTTCCATATCATTTTTAAATATTTTGAAATACGTCGATTTTTACACAACTTGTTACAAATATATAAGAAGTGACCAGCATTGACACTATACATATGTATTCCTTGGATTCTAATCAAATTGGATATAAATTGCCCTGTAGTTACGGGCTTATATACATATTCCCCTCCCCCATCCCTCACACAATATTTAATAAGTTCCCAGCAAGGAAGGGTAATGAAGTTTACACTATAAAAAAAGCGTGAATTTACTTTCCATTTGCAGTAATTGTATAATTATAAAAGTAAGTTGCTTTATTGAAAATTGTCCATAATTGACCACAGTGTCAATTTTTGTATTCCTATTTCTATCTTGCGGAATTGCGGAATGAAATCACTATGAAAGAACAGCAAATTTACTGCGTTTTTGGTACAGTGTAGACCGTCGGGAGCTGTAACAAAAGTTTATTTTTCCGGGTTTTTCAAATTATTTGCTGGGGCTTTTCCGTGACTGCGTTTTCTGCCAAGTACGGTCTGTTAATGGGTCGCGCCTGGGACGGCTCTTACCAGTAAGAATTTTTTCTTCGTAAAGCATGTGCCACTGATGGATTGCCCATCGACATCGCGTTCCATCAGTGACTCATACTTTACAAAATACGTTTAGGTAAAAGTTGCTGATCCGGCAAATTGATATGAACGGTCGATTTTAAATGTTTCGATATCACAAGGTAAAATAACTGGGGTAAAGAAACGCGGTAATATTGCATTTTTTTACAGGATTGATTATATGGTTGGTATGTTACGATGAGGTGTACATTAACAAAAAAGCCAGAAAGTCACCGGTCTTTGACAGTAATTTTATTTGGCGATATTGAAAAGGCGCGGTCCATCAACAGCCCATAGTTGGCAAAAATCTCATCAACATGGCGGTTTTTAACTTTGGAAATATGCAATTACTGCAAATGACCAGTAAATTTACTCGCCCGCTCGGATGAGCTCACACCAAAACTACACTTCCATATTAGCTGATGTATACATGCTATGTAGAAATAACATCAATAGCTTCAACAATTGTAGGGGAGGGGTATTGTTCCCTAGTATTTTTTGGAAAGGGGGATTTTGTATCCCATTTCCCTTCGTTGGCGGAGGGGGGAGTGCCGTCCCCGTTACGATCCCAGCATCAAACAATGTTATATACAATACCAATATATGCGAAAAATATTTATGTAATACATATTTTGCAATTAATATGAACTGAAAAATAAATTTGAATATCATAACATTAATATGTAAAAAGTAATACCAAATTGCCACTGGCTCACTGCAAGAAAGATATACATAACCCAGGGGCATTTAAATAATCTAAGAGGAGTTATAGATCACATAAGTCAAATCTATACATGCATCAATTTACGCATGGACATATATACTGTATATAAAAATACATTTTGTATGGTTTTACCATCGCCCAAGAGCAGATACCATGGCAGTTAAGTTCCGTTTAGAGTGCAGTTGCCGGTACTACATCTTTTAGTAGCTCTTTGCTTTTGTAATGCCATCAATTGCACTTTGGGTGTAAAACATCGTATACTCATCTGAACCGCTCTGATAAAGTGCAGTGATTAGACTAGTATTTGCCCTGGGTGAGAGTAAAACTATCGACCACTTCTTTGTTTCCTTTAAGTCGCCTCTTACGACACGCATGAAAATAAGTTAAGACCATCCCAAAGCCTGTGCGTACAGAGATGGAACATGTCTGTTTATGTCTTTCGCAGTCTTCACACGATATCCATATACTGCGCGATGTCTCCGTTTGTTATCTGGATGAATATCGATCTCATTTGTAAAAGTTCGTTAAAACCACATTCGTCAAAACACTTTGATGAGAACGTCTACAATCTGTACATTTATTCACATTGAATCACCTGTCCCACCTCCACCTTTCTTTACAGTTTTACATCAGTGTATAACTGACTGGCGACTCGAGTATAACACGAGTGAGATAATACCGAGTATACTACGAAAATATCATGTTCTCATTTGCCAAAAATGCTAAGTTAAATTCGAGTGTTTTTGTCGGGTTTTTGTGCACTGAGTATATTAATATTAAAGTGTAAAATCAACACAATCAGTAAAAGCCACCTATATATATTGCCGTCATTTCGAATGTTCGAATCGTTTGCTTTCACTGATTGTGCTGATTTTATCCTTTGATTTGATAGATAATCAGATAACTTGTCTAACAATTTACTTCAAAAAATATTACGAGGATGTCATTTTTAGATTCATTTATTTTCAAATCGAATATATCGAATCGAATAATTCATAATTAGCAATTTTCTTAAAAAAGGTGGATGGGCATATAATCTCGGGAATTCGAATAACATAATATTCCTCGAATCGGATGCGAATCGATCATAGAATCAAAAGCTCGCAAGACAAAATAAAACTTTTATATTTTTACGACCAAATTCTGGTGATCGAATGATTTGAATCAGATTCGATTTCCGAATTATTAGTTTTTACCCATCCCCGGCTTTCACCTGACGAAGGCTAGCACTTCAAACTTACAATCTTCTTTCACGAGAACATGATATTTTTGTACTTTATACAAAGTGGGAATACCGTTTACAAGGCTTGAACGGCGAATACCGGCACATCATACAGAACTCCTTCTTTCCGGTTCCTGAAAACAAAAACAAAAAGGAAATTAAATTCAATTTTCTGAAATTTCGTTCAGTGAATTAGTCGCATGTGGGCGCTGAAGAGCAAAGCACGCAATGCACCATTGAGAGAACTCCAGAGGAGCATCGGCTCAGTCGGTCAAGCGCGATCGTATTGTCCGAAGGTCGATGGTTCGATGCTTGACCGTTTCACCACCGGGCGTGTTAGGTACTTCGCAGGTAGCTGTAATATAGAACAGATACACAGTCACTACAAAGGTCCGTGCCTAACGGTTGTTGGGTGTAAGCCCCCCAGTAGGTTCACGGACAGGCCACATCGGATAGTCAAAAAAAGCCTAAAAGAGAGAGAACTCCAGAGGACTATTCAGAATGTTTTCATTCTTACAGAGACTATGATATATGAATTATAAGTATGAACCAGCACGTTTAACGGCAATATAGAGATGTTGCACTTGAATCGATAGTTATACTCGAATTGGAAACAGCTGAACAGCCTTTTTCTAAATAGCCCACTTTATTATAGAGGTTCAGTCTTATTAGGGCTGTGCAAAATCAAATAACTTGGAATTCGAATCTGAATCGAATAATTTTTTCGAATCGGATCGAATCACTCATTTTTTGTAAGCATTAAATATCCCATTTTTACTCTTATGACTTGTCCCCATTGTGAAAATTAAGACATTTATAGTTTACGGTGCATTTTTAATTTGCACTAAGGGCACCAATTTTCATGTTTAGCGACGAAATACAATCAATTTTGGTCAAATGTGACCAAAATAGATTGCATTTCGTCGCTAAAAATTAAAAACCTCGTTCACTTAACAAGTTTTTGTTCCTATGAACGATTCACGATTGCTTCGAATATATCGTACTGATTCGAAATACCGGATCGAATTGCCCATCTCTGAGTCTTATCTTATTTGGAAAATTCTTCGCTTAGACTGTGGTTGCATTTTCTGCATATTATATTTTACCTTCCCAATCCCAAATTTATTTTGTCGAGCACGGGTCACAGTTTGATGCTCTTTGACGGCGCGATCCATCAGTGACTGATACTTAGCAAAGGTTGCTTTGACAGAATTTATATAGAATTATTTTAATTATTTGTTTTATAGCAACTTTTTAGAGTGGATCACCCTGTCCAAACCCCTGTAACAGCGGCTACTTATAAACGGACAGGGTTACAATGACTGGAAAGATATGATCTTTTCCTGTTCGGCTCAACCTACCCAGGTTATTACGCCCTGGGTTGAGTGGTGGGTATGGATAAGCAAGCCGGAAATCGTCAACCTGCGATGCCAACATGTTTAACCACTAGGCCATCGCGCCCACAAACTGAATGAAAATATGATGTATTTTGTATTCGTTCATACTCAGCAAAATCACCAGCAGGACTAGGTAACGTGTAACTATGTAACAGTATCGTGTACTTGTTCCAAAAACCAGGCCCGACAAAGACCTCATCCTACACAAATATAAGTCTGACTAAGTTGACATAATAACGATCGCTTGTTAGTTCTTTTATGTGCTACTTCTGATTTTTCTTACTTTTCTTACTCAAAGTAAATATTAATTTCAAATATGCGGGTCAGGTCTATCGATACAGGCAGTAGACGCCTTTTTTGCTGTCGTTGGAATATAAAATATTATCTTATTGAATAACGACAAATACCTTTAAAGTCCGTACATGCTTGTGCGTAGCTCGTCTCGTATCTTTTCCTCTTGCAAAACCGTTTGCAATATTTTATTGTCAGCGGTGGAGAGAAGATAATCTGAGAAAAAATTGAAGAGCTCGAAATGAATTGTAAGGAACTCCATTCGACATTGCGATCAGGGATTTCGAAATTCCATGCAGTTACAGGTAGGGATGTGAGTCATAGAATTTCGAATCGAATTGATTCAATCCTAACAATTGAAAATTCGTTACGATTCTAATAGATCTCTGCTGCGTCGCGTATGTGATGCTCTGTCGTTGTCAGACCTTGAAGTTGAATAATTTGATATTAAGTGGATTTTTATAATAATTTTTTGCCAATTTCATCGTGTAGTAATTAATTTTATCATTGCCCGGGGCGGATACCACTCACTGCCCTTTACCATATTGGTTCAGTTTCTTTGGTGTTTTTCTTCTTAGAGTGAAGTTGCTGAAACTATATATTGCACTAGTTCTTTGTTATTAAGTGGCCGTCAGTTGGTTCCTTTTAGGCACTGCTTCCGGCCTTGCCCAGAGTGAATTTCAATAAAAAAAGCATAAGGAATATCTGAGGTTAGGGTTGCCCGCGTTCGTCTGTAAGTGGCTGCCGGTAGAGCCTTTGGCCAAGGTGATCCACTCCAACAAGCGGCTTTACTAACCTTTGGCGTGTTGATCTTGGGAGTTGTGACTGAAGTTATATTTGTGGTGGGCTGAGTCATACTTGAGGTAACCGGAATCGTTGTTGTTATGACCGGATTCGTGATAGTAGTGGTAGATGGAGTCTTGGTTGAAGTCGTTTGTGTGACCGGATTTGAAGTCTTGTCCAGATCAATAGTAGATGCGTTTACTGTATCCGGATACAAATGAGATTGAGGCGTCGGCTCCGTTTCCGTTTCATTTAAAAGGTTGTCGTTTTCGGTGTACGCTTCTTGCATGTCGGAGTTATTTACTGGATAAAGATTGAGTGTAGGCGTTGGTTCGGCGGCATCTGCTACCTTACTGTTTTCTTCTGGATACAGATGAATTGGTGGCGGTTCAATTTCTTTTGTAGATTCAACTACTGTAAATCGACTAGGTTGTGCGACATTGTTCTGGGTAATCTCAGCTTGTTGTTCGGCAACGGCACTTCGCAGTTTTGTTGTGCCCGTCTCAATGTCTTTTAATGTCTTTGAACTTGTTGGGTAAAAATAGGCAGGAGGTGTTGGTTCGACAGATTCTTTAGTTCGAAATGTGTCATGTGTCGTAGAGTTGTTCCTTGCCATTGTCTGTATCGTGTATATAATGATTGGTGCCGTTGGGTCGTTAGTTTTCTTTGATGTGTCCGTTGTATGCGCTATAGGTTTTGTCAACGACCATTTGAATTTATCGGTGGTGGAATGAGTCGGTTCTGTTGTATCCGGTTGTGTAATAAGATCCGGCCGTGTAGTTGTTGTCGATGACATTATTGTTCCAGGATCTAGTTCATCTTTTCCCATCATAAATGTCGTTTCTTCTTCCCCCTCTGTGTCTGGCGTGGTTTTTGGAGCAGGAACACAATACTGTAACATGTGTTTAGTAAAAAGTTACTTAGCGCTGCTGGTGATTTTGCTAAGTATTATTCACTACAAAAACATCATCTTTTCATTCCACAGAAATATAAACCTATATTTCTGTAGGATGAGAACGTGATATTTTTTTATATATATGTCTAACATTATCTCATTCGTGTATCCGTTAATTCTCTCACACCCCTCGATCTAGGATTGTAAGGAAACACGGATGAGAAATCTGTAGTTGTAATATCAACGAATCGTATGAGTCAACATATTTTGCATCTTCTGATTTTTTTTTCGGTTTTGAAAGTTGAATTTGTCATTGGAAATGGACATTAGGACCATGTCAAGGTTTCTGAATCGAACAATTTTACAATTGTTACCTATTTCCTGGGTGTCTTGAAAAGTGGCACTCTATTATATCCGTTCAATTCTTCTTGGGATTCCCATTGCCATTAATTGACTAAAAATTATTTCCTTTGAAGTGATGATTCCGGCCCTGCTTATGGAGTGGATTTCCGTGGTTTTAGGAAATGGGCATGTATCAGAAATGGTTTTATCATCGCGCAGGGTAAATACCACTCACTGCACTTTATTATATCCGTTGAGTCCGTTTTGCGATTCTACTTAAAGTACAATTTCTGATACTAAATTTATAGTACGCCATTGCTATCAATTGGCTATAAATTTATTTCCATTGAAGTGATGATTTCGGCCTTGCTTATGGAGTGGATTTCCGTAAAAATCAACAATGATAACATTAAAGACACCGACCTTCAATTTCTTGCATTCTTTCTTAATCTTTTTTCCAATGCGACAAAGTGTTTTATTCAAAGATGGTTGCCATTTTGCTGACCTTCGAGTAACTTTTCTGCAAATAAATAAAAAAAATTTAAATACTATATTTATATATATATATATATATATATATATATATATATAATATATATTATATATATATATATATATATTTAAGCATTTTGTCATCGTTTCATTATTGATTCTTTCTAGTGCAGACGGTCTTTTTTATTAGGAACTGGGAATTCACTTGAAGCAAGATTAGAAGTTTCACCTGGAAGAAACAACCGAGAACAAACTTTAAAATAAAATGTTGCTCTCTGTAGTGCTGGGCAAAATCGAATCATTTGGAAATCGAATCTGATTCTCATATTTTTTTCGAATCGGATCGAATCACTAATTCTAAGTAAATAATAATTTTCCTCATTTCTACTATTATAACTTGTCTCTATTATGAAACCAAGAAATTTATAGTTTATTGTGTTTTCAATTTCCACTCCATGTCTAAGAGCGACAATTTTCATATTTTAACGACAAAATATAAACGATTTTGGTCAAATTTGGCCTAGATTGATTGTATGTTAACGTTTAAAATTGATCTTGTAGCTCATTTAGCAAGTTTCAAATAAATTGTGCTTCGAAATGATTCGAATCCCAAAATCGAATTGCCCAGCCCTAATGCTCTGCAAAAGTTTTTTTTATTAATGTGCAATAATGGCCACAAATTGGCGCCCAAGAGAACACGTATTTCGGCCACGTTGGCTTGTTCCCCACATTGTTGTTGTCCTTCTTGGATAAAATATTCTAAATCAAATTTAATCGCGAGTGATTGCAAATGCTGTTTACCTGCAAGTGGCTCCAAAATTTCTAGAATCTTTGACGTCAATATACTTATGAGGAATAAATCCTTCCCTGCAAGTCAGTGTGCATTTAGAATTGGCTTTGGATTTCTTCGTGCATTTGATAGTTTTGACTTCAGTTGGTAAAGGCTTGCATTTGATGTCTGAAAAGGAAATTAGTCGACTTGGTATAAAATTACCACGCTTTGACAGTAATTGTACTCAGTGATGCTGAAATGAAGCTACAAAATCGAATTCTTTGATCATTATGGTTTGTTGATGGAACGAAACCGCTAACGAATAATTTCCTAGTTTTCAGGAGGCAACAGGGGTGCAGGTTGTCACATTTAAGAAGTGGTAGATTATTTTACCACTGTCCAGGGCAGATACTACTCACTGCACTTCACCATGGCGGTTCAGTTTCGTTTGGGATGTTTTCCGTTTAGAGTGCAGTTGCTGGTACAACATAGTAGTAGTAGTTTTAGTAGCTCTCTGCTTTTAATTAGTCGTTTGTTTGTTCCTTTCAGGCACTGCGTCCGACCTTGCTCAGAGTGAATTTTGATAAAAAAAAAAAAATGACGACATATATGATGCCCCCATTTCAACGTAGGTGTCCTAGAATTAACTGGATCATGTTGGCACGTGGTATTGGGTTTGCCAAATAATTCCAAACGGTAATATATAATTTTCATAAATGCGAGTTGGACCTATTTTGTAATTATTCCAATTTTTATGCAATGTTTGTGCAATTTGCCGGTGAGTATAGGTTTTGGAATTTTGAATCTAAATTTTTTCCATTTTCTGCTGTTTTGGATCAATTTCTCTGCGCCAAAGTTGAATTCGCAAATTGCCGTAATAAAATGCTCGATTCAACCTACCTGGTGGCTTTTCTACTTTATATTCCAGTGAAAACGACACTCCATCTTTTGGAACGACAATTTTCACGTATCGTACCCCGCGTATTTTGATGACTTTTTCCGCCGATTTTTCTGTTAATGTTCGAAATGTTTTCCACGGCGTTTTCGGACTCTTTTTTATTGTCTTTATCTGAAAAAAAGTTGAAAACCAAAGATTGAATTTTAGTAAAGTGAAAAATACTGCCAGCGTGTAGTTTCGTTTGGCAAAGCAAATAAGTAATCTTTCCGAAGCTGCAAAGAAGGGATAGGGCTTTAGAAATTCGCTAACGTATAAAAGGCGACTAAAAGAAAACGAAAAAGGCGTAGATTATCATCTTCCAGGGCAGATATCCAGGTAGATGCACTTTATTAGAGCACATCGGGGCTTTTTAGAATGTTTCTCGCTTATCACGCAGTTGCTAGATTATGTAAAAGAAATTTGCTGTAAAATCAGTCGTTAGTTGGTTCCTTTCATAAACCGCTTCCTAACTTGCTCAAACAAATTTCCATGAGAAAAAATAAGCGAAATTTTATAATTCACAAGGCACTATAACGTCTGAAACGCGATCCCTCCGTGACCTTTCTTTAACAAAAACGAAATTTCTGTTTAGGGAATCCGATTTTTCTAACATTTAAATAAAAAAGGTTTGTTTTCAAATACCTGAATTGCTGAGTCATTCAACATTACATCAGCAAATTTAAGCACCAATATTCTTTTGTTTATGCTTTTAGCGTAAACGCATTCTGTTGTGAGGTTATGTCCGCTTGTATAGAACATTAGTAAAGGAGTCTGTTTCTTGAATCCAGGTTGTGCTACTTTCCCTGACGGCCCGAGGAGATTGTGTTGGCATTCTGTCGTCCCGGTGGCTGGAAGTTGAATGAGAGAATGTCAAAATAATTTTTCTTACCACAATTTCTGATTTGTTATATTAAAAACAAATCAACAACAGAATGGATCACCAAACAGAGACATAAACCAAAATCCTCTTCCCTTAAACGCAAAAAAAATAAATTTGTGGTCACAATGGCCTAGTGGTTAAACATGTTGGCATCGCAGTTTTGAGATCTCGGGTCCGCAGTCCGGCTCAATTCACAATTTCCGGCTCAAGCACAATTTATCCAAATCAGCCGTGAATCGTTCTTATGAACAAAAATTTGCTAAGTGAACCAGAATTTTCATTTTTAACGACGAAATGCAATCGATTTTGACCAAAATCGATTATATTTCGTGGTAAAAACATGAAAATTGTAGGTGTTAGTGTGTATTGAAAATACAATACAAACTATAAATTTCTTTATTTTCACAACGGGGACGAGTTATAATGGTAAAGATGGAATATTTGTTATTTACACCGAATTCGTGATTCGAATCAGATTCGAATTCCAAATGATTCGGTTTTTCCCAGCCCTACTGATAGATGTAAAAGTGAATGAAATTTTGTGTTATAACCCTTTGTTTTTATTCTTTTGTAAAATAATGGGCTGCTCGATTACAATCGACTCAGTGCTTTAAATAAATGTGACATTTCACTCAAAATCGCGAATATCATTTAACTCATTAGAAATGTACGCTGTACAATGGTCATTTATATGAATACAAAAGTCCCGTTGTTCAACAACGTCAAATTTGACCTTAAGAATAAAATTAATGTTCTGTGCGAAGGCAGCAGTAGCGGAAATATTTCCTTTCTGAGTCATAAATAGATTTTTTTTATATTGAAATTCACTCTGAGAAAGGCTGAAAGCAGTGCCTTAAAGAAAAATAATAGCAAAGAGCTGCTACATGATGTAGAACCAGCAACTGCATTCTGAGCGGAAACCATCCAAAACGAAACTGAACCACCGGAGTGAAGCGCAGTAAGTGGTATCTGCCCCAGGCGATGATAAGCTATCCCCCACTTCTTTGTTTTTGACCGGAATCGATTGTATTTTGTCGATAAAAATGAAAATTCCACTTCATTTTGCAAGTTTTTGTTACTATGGCCGATTCACGATTGATTCGAAGCAATAGAGCTTCGAAGCGATTCAAATCACCGTATCGAATTGCCCACCCCTAGGGATGAAGTCTATGACAAAAAATAAAAATGTTTTTACAGAAAATAAGTGATTCG